>BMAO01038713.1:0-28346 GCA_019973975.1 Trichonephila clavata | reverse complement strand
AGTACCCAGCCTATTCTTCCCACCTGGAGCTTGGCAAGAGACTCTTGGAACAACCACCCTTCTGCCCAATAAAAACTCGCCATCCAACCAAAGACCCCTGCTCAACCAACCCATACCATTGTTTTGTTTGTGCCCGACCATCATCCTATGTTGAAATCCGGTATGTGTCGTGTTCATCCCAACTCCATCCTGTAAAGAATGTCAATAATATTTTAATTATTGTATGTAATGCGTCTGTTTTTCTTTACCTACCAAAAGGGGAGTTTGGCTTTGCCCATTCTCCCCTTTTTTTGGTTTATATTGAGATGCCAAGGTTGGATGATGACATGACCTTTGCCTCTTGAAAGGTGACCCCTTTCATCCTTGGGAACCCTTATCAAAACAATCGGCCAATCAGAAAACCACTTCCTCCTTCTCTCGACTTAAAAGCAGGCTCAGACGCTCTCTGCTTCATTTATTCCTGAGACATGGAAGACGAGAAAGCTTTTACACTCTATCTGGCCAAGTACCAGGAGGCTAATCTTGGGGACTATATAACCTTTATGATTAATTTTCGAAAGTGCCTGCAGACCATGATGCCCTCTGACATCATAACGGTCGAGTCCATCCACGATGTGAAAGTTGCTGAACTGCTGCAAAAGGTGTTGCCCGATTACGAGCCCCGTGACCTGCCCCCCTTTGAATGTGTTGTGTATGCAGAACCGGCCCACCTGCACAGTGATTATTTGGAGGAGGAGGCTTGCCAAAGGAAAAGGGGCCTTTCTACAAGCCCTTTGGACTAGTTTGGCGAAACCTAAGCTGTATCACTTGGCCTACAAGGCGTGAGGAGACACGGTCCCCAACACCTGACCGCCTGGACCCACTTGGCTCAAGCAGTGTTGGATGGGTGCTATGGATTGAAATGGCCCGAGAGCGTGTTCCAAGTACCAGATTCATGTGCCATCTGTCTGAGTCCCATGCACTGGCCAGAAAGAACGCATTGTGGGCACCTGTTCCACATGCGGTGCTTGTTGCAACATCTGACGTGCAAACACCTGTCCTCTCTGCAGGGCACCCAATCCATTGAGAGAACCCGACCTTTAAAGGTAGACATTGTGTTGAGCCCCAGAAAAATGGGAGAATGATTGCTGGAAAGGAGCATAGCTCGGGACCAGTAATCATTCTCCCATTTTTGTTATTTCTTGGTGAGATCCTCAAATAATACTTTCTCCCAGCCACAAGGTTGAAACTAATACTTACGAAAAAATAATTTTGCTAGCAGCTCAAGTCTCTTTTCAAGCCAAGGTTGAATTGAAAGTGTTACTCATGAATCCTTTTTAAATCCTACCATCCTTGAAATTTCATATCAGTGGCATCGACCAATCAGAAGCCTTCTCCCTGCTATAAAAGCGAGGCACTCGAGGCGAGAGAGCTCATTCATTCCTCAGGATGCGAGACGATTTAGCGTTTGCACACTGCCTCGTCAAGTATTCGTCCCCCAATTTCGGGGACTTTGCTGCCTTTTTAAAAGAATTCCGGAATCGTCTGAATGCTTTACCCATTCCAGAGGTGTTGACGGTGCAGGACTTTCGACGCCATTTCCACGACCTGGATGCCTTGTGCAACGTTCTCTGTCCTTCGGGGGAATCTGGAAAATTGCGCTCTCTCCCCTTTCTCTTTGCCGTCGAACCTTTCAAATCCAAGGACCTTGTGCTCCACAAGATGGCTGAAAGTTGTCACGGCGCCTACATTCGGGGCATTTGGACAGAATGCATGAAACCTGATCTGTACCGAAAGGCGAGCGTGGCCTGGTCTTATGGGGGCTCGCAGGATTTGGAACAATGGGTGACGCTGGGTCACACGGCTCTTCAACTCTTGTACAGTGCTCCCTTCCCAGATCCCGTGTTTGGCGTGCCTGAAAAATGTCCCATTTGCCTGGAGCCCATGCATTTTCCCCTCACGACCGAATGTAGACACACGTTTCACAAAGCATGTTTGGAGTGGACCCAGAGTCCCACCTGCCCCCTGTGTAGGCAGACTGTTTGAACTTTGAATGTCAAACCCAAAAAAATGGAAAGGATGTGCTCAGCACGTCCTTTCCATTTTTTTGGGTCCCTCCTCTCACCAACGTTGGAAGGTTTGATGTGGAACTGTTGAGAGAATTATTTGTCCATCTGCCATTGAACATTATGAACTAGGAAACAAAAGGTTCCTTATTAAGCTACCTGCTATAATGAGAGGGTTTTCAATAGGTAAAAAGGATTGTAAAGGGTCATGTGGAGTGCTTTTCAGGTAAAAAAACTCGAGATGGGAAACAAAATGGAACCGTGTAGTAAAAATGTTGAAGAAACAGTTTAAAGGGGGTACAAAGAACGAATCATGGAAAGGAAGCCTCTCCTAAGAAATCAGAGGTCTATCCAAGGAATCCCATCCAACGGGGGACATGTCTGAGGGCCCACGCTCCTTCCAAGGGCATCGCTCAAACGGAAAAACTCCAAGAGGGAAACTCAAAGGGGGGTTAGGAAAACATGGAAACATCCCTCCTCTCACCAACGTTGGAAGATTTGATGTGGAAATTTCCTGTTGCCGTTGAAATGATTATTGATGTTCACCCCCTGCAAGAAACAAGAAGCATTCTCGTCACACATACTCGCCACTCCATCAGCCAGAAAAACCAGCATTTTCCAGTAATAAAGAAAAAGCTTACCTACCCTACATACTTATTACTATACTTATTACATACTAAAGATAATGTTAACTTCATAGATCATAACCTGCTCTTTTCGTCGCGGTTTCATGTCGCGGTTTCAAACAAGTAAAAAACTTGAATATAAGTACTTTTTTTTAAATATTTGGAAAGAATAGGTACCCTTTTGTAAGAAATATCCCTCCTTTTCATATGTTTTACAGATAAATGCAACCCTCCATATCTTAGGCTATACGAAGAGAGGGTGTCCCTTCCCTTTCACGAGTCTTACGAATGTAGGGGGTCCCACCAATGTCATAGGTCAGACAGATAAATGGGGTTCCACCAATGTCATAGGTGAGATAGATCAGACAGATAAATGCGTCCCTCCAATGTCATAGGTCAGATAGAACAGATAGATAAATGCGTCCCTCCAATGTCAGATAGAACAGACAGATAAATGCGTCCCTCCAATGTCATAGATCAGACCGATAAATGCGTCCCTCCAATGTCATAGGTCAGATAGATTAGACAAATCCCACCCATTTCAGAGGTTTGATAGATAAACGCTTCGCACCAATGTCAAAAGTTGCACAGATAAACAGGTACTCTTACGACAAAGAGGGGTAGGTGAATAAACATCTCTCCCCTTTTAAAAATTTGAAAGAGAAATGTGTACATCATAGGATCAAGGTACATAAAGGGACCTCATACGGGAAACATTGCCCTCCCTACGGTGGGAAGATTGTAAGAAAATGCGCAAAGGAAGGCAAATGTCCATCGCCAGGACCTAGGTTGTTGGAAATTCACAATCAACACCCATCAACGTCGGAGAGGGTAAACGAAAAACCCCAAAAGGAGGGAAATGGAACCCAACAAAAAATGGAATGAGGGGGGAAAAGGAAAAATTCAAATGTCAAAAACTTTTCGATGCAAGGAAAAATTAAAATGTCAAAAACTTTTTGATGCAAGTAAACATTCGAATGTCAAAAACTTTTCGATGCAAGTAAACATTCAACTGTCAAAAATGTTTCGATGCAAGTAAAAAAAAAAAAATTTTTTTTTAGTGGTTCTATAAAGGGTTGACACTTGAGGTATTACATGACGTTTGAGATGTTACACATTCTTTTGAAATGTCAGACAGAACCTTTTTTAGGCATCTCAAGACACTTTCAAGCACTCCAGTAGTTTGCCCCAACTGTCATGAGCAAATGACATTGGGTCATTTTTATTACAAACATGCATCCGAGAAACATTCCTTAAATTTTCGCAAGCAATGCGTGTTTTGTTTTGGAAAAAAACACTGGAATCATGGAGAAAAGAATCATCCCGACCACATAAATCACGTTTTATCGTGCTTGAAACGTTTTGCAAACGAAGCCAAAGATGTCTGGGTATTCTCGGACGATGAGGAGGAGACGGAAGAAGAGGAAAGGGTGCCAGAAGTATGTGGGTGTAGGTACTTTCAACCGATACCTCGTGAAATGTACGGTCGTCCCAGATTGAGGGATAATTTTTATGATTCAATCTTTGAGAAACCCGACGTATGGGAAGAGGGAATAAAATTTGACAATGGCTTGGGCAAAGATGTGTGGGGGATTATTCAGCGCTACTTGAAAGGAGATTGGGTATGGTTTCACATTATGGTCAAACACAACATTTTTGATACGTTTTGTAAGGAAATGGAAATGATTCGGAATCAATTTGTCATTTTACCCTTTTGGTGTCTCTGCGATGGATTAGAGACAGAGAGGGGTAAAATACAGCATCGACACATGATTTTGGCGTGTGAGCAAGAAAGTGCTTTGAAGAGATTTGGAAGGGTAAAGTTCGCTATGAATTTCCCTCTGCTGGTCGGGCCAAGAAATGTGTCAAGATTCAGAGTGCCTTTCATTTGGTTCGGACCATTGTGTACGTGAGCCAACCTAAATCGTCGTGTGACGGGGGTAAAATTCCCAAAAAATTAATGAATCCGGAACAATGGTCCCATTTCCACATGAATCGACCCTTGCACGCGCTTAGTATTGCCTTTCTCTGTACGCTTTTTCCAGGAGGAATAGAAAGATTACTGTTGGAACAGCTTGGAAATAAAAATGTGGCCAGTTGGGACAAGGTGACCAAATGTTTACCAGACGCGTGGGGTCATTTGAAATGGAATGTACCGATTCACGTGACGGGATTTAAATTTTTAAATTGCGTGTTTCCTTTCCAATACCAGGTGACAGGGAAAGAGACTCCTCTGTACGTGACGCTCTACGGTAACACAAAATTGTATTTAAAGGAGGGAAACCAGGGGGATGAATGTTTGTTTCAACGGATCCGAGACGAAATGTATGTATTGTCCCGCAAACAACAAAACATGATGAATGAAATTAAAAAGATAAAGCAAGAGTGGGCCATGGACCAAAAAGTCTTGTTAAGGTCCAAACTCAGCGAGATGAATGCGAAATGCGACCTCATTCAAAAAAAAAGAGACATATTTAAAGAAGAAAGAGACATATTGAAAGAGGAAAGAGACATATTGAAAGAGGAAAGAGACTTGTTGAAAGAGGAAAAGGACGTGTTGAAAACAAAAGAAAATGAGTTGAACGCTGAAATAATGATATTAAAATTTAAATTGGAAAATGCATTATAGTTGAAAATAAAACATGGGAAACCAAAGAAAATGAGTGGAAAACCAAGGAAAACGAGTGGAAAGCCAAAGAAAACGAGTTAAACACAGAAATGTATACATTGAAAAATAAATTGCAAAGTACATTGGTCGTAGATAAAATATTGAAAAGAATGATTCAGAGCCAACGAAAGCTCAGAATGATTAACCCATGGCGATGGAAAAGAGTACCAAGGTTACCACGACCTGCCAACGTTCTCTCGTAATCATTCTACTTTAGATCATGTTTGGAGAACCCTTGTTCAAAAGGTTTTCCAACCTTATTCGAAAACTTGCCAACGTTTTAAGCTTTCAATATTTTTTGAGCGACGAGTACAAATACTGCACGCGTCTCATCCTACTCAATCGTTCACAATGGATTCTTCTCCAGAGTATGATGATTTGATTGACATGTTCAATTTACCAGCACCTGTTTCACCTTTACCACCCACTCCAGTGGCTTCTCCATCCCATGAGCCATCTCAAGAGGATTCCATGATTTATGAATCTTTACCTGAACCACCTATGGTACCTGAACAATTCATTGAGTCTCGACAACGAATGGAATTTCAAGAATCCTCTGATTCCGTGGACTCACCTGTTGCACCTGAACCCATTGTTTCTTCTCCTATTCGGAAGGTAGCATCACCTGTTGCACCTGAACCAATTGTTTCCTCTCCTATTCGGAAGGTAGCTTCACCTGTGCATAAGATAGCTACACCTGTGCGAAAGATGGATTCACCAAGGCAAAGGTCAAATTCACCTGCAAAAAAGATGATCTCAAGCGAAAGATGGATTCCCCAAGGCAAAGGTCAAATTCACCAAAGCGACGGGCAGATTCACCTGTGAGAAAGGTAGCTTCCATCATTCAACGAGATTTTCGACGAAACGAGAATGGGCCCCGAGATCCTAGGTTGTATCGCAGACCCGATTTCAGACCACCCTATCGTAGACCTGATTTTAGACCCAGGCGACCCCTGTATGCCCATCGATTGATTCCCACGTCTCAAGTGTCGGCTCAAGTGTTTTTTCACAGCCAAGGTTTGGCCGTGTTGTGTCTCCGAGATGAGGGATTCACGCTCACCAACGGTGTCGTCTCGTATGCTTTGGATCGGCAATGTCCCAACGAACTATTTAAATATTTGCATTACCTCAATGTCGGTACCATTTGTGTGACGGATCATCAATCCAAGCTCAAATTTAAAGAATTTCAAGCGAGTTGGAGCTCAGCCAGTCCGTTCAAAAGGATCCCTGTGATGCTGTTAAATGCCAACGAACGAAACAGGGGGAATGTCCCTTTTGTAACGAAATACATTGTCATCGTTGGGTAGCCGTGCAAGGCATGTGCGCCATCTTGCATCAACCCATCAATCCCATTCTTCATTCGTGAGCAAGATTGGGGACTGCAAGCTCCGCCCACATCCTGTCTGAAACGTATAAAAGGAGAGCTCGTTGGGACGCTTCAAATCAGTCGTCTCTCGACTCGCCAGCAGCATGGACGCAATCGATGCCTTCCCAGAGCACCTATCCACCACCGTGGTGCCAGTGACCTTACCTGAGAAAACCGAGACGTTGGAATATGCAGCTCGACAGGGCCTGGTCAAAGCATTCATCCTGTATCAGGAGATGGCCACGAAACGTGTGTTTGTCATGTTTTGTAACGATAGTTGGCATTGCAGACGATCGTATATGGACAATTTCAAGCGGGCCGTGTTGGCGGGGAGGATCCAAAATCCCTTTGAACCCGATGAGATGACGTGGGATAAGGTGTCGCAAGGCTTAATGAGAAATCCCGATCGACCACTGAAGAATACGGACAAACGGATGGGATTCATGCACCAAAACATGTTTATCGTAAAAACTGGATTTACCTTTGGATTTCGCACCGTGAAACCGGGAGAGATTCATTTGATCCAAACACCCCATGTGCCCATGCTAATGTACGAACTGCCCTCCTCCAGTTTAAAGCATCAAAGCAAACTCAATCTGTATAGGAGGAGTTTTGAGCCCTTTGACCAAATGCTCTATCATCGCAAAGTGTTGGAGCCCCATACGGCGTATCCCATCCCGGCAGGAACTCATTACATTTTACTCACAGTGCAAAAGACCGTATTTGGGGTGGACATTATTCCCGAAACCATTCTTCCTCAACTCGTTCAGAGCGGATTCAACCTGGGGGATTTCCGAAAGGTGAAGCGATATGACCAAAAAGCCTACAAGCTGCCTCCTCCGACCCCGGCTCATGGTGAGACGAGCAAGCGACCTTTGGAGGAAGAGGTGTATCCTCCCTCCAAGAAACATTTTAGGATTCCAAAAAAATCCCACAAAACACTCGTTACACCGGTCGTGCGACCCCCTGTGATGATTGCCAGACCTGCCTTGGCTGCTCCTCAACCCGTGTCCATTCCACCTCAAAAGATTCGTTTGTCAGATTCGCCTGTGTCTCAACCACCTCAGAAGATTCGTTTGTCAGATTCACCTCAGCAGATTCATTTTCCAGATCCACCTGTGTCTCAACCACCTGTGCAGATTCATTTTCCAGATCCACCTATTGCTCAACCACCTCAGCAGATCCATTTTCCTGATCCACCTGTTGCTCAACCACCTCAGAAGATTCAATTTCCAGATCCACCTGTCCAATTTCTAGAACCACCTCAGCAGATCCAATTTCCAGATCCCCCTGTGGAGACTTCGTTTGACCATTTAATGTCAAACGTATTTGGAGACTGCTTGGTGCCTGAACAAGTGATGGAAGCACCCCCAGCCCATGCACAAGAACCCCAGCTGATTCATACGGTGCCTTCCCTCTTTGATCCAAATAATGACATTATATCGTTTTTGGACCATTTTGAAGCGGGGTTGGCCATGGAGCAGCCGGAAGCACCCCTGGATTTGACAATGCCCAGAATGAACCCTATGAAAAGATACACTGTGTGACGGGTGCTTACGCGTTTCACTAACCTTCTCTTATAAACTTTAAATTGTATTTATTTTGACCAATCCCCACTGAGAGCTTAAAGTGTGACTTATGCAAATAAGATAGTTTCGGGTTTAGCGAGTTCGAAAGAGATATAAAAGGGAGAAATGAAATGAAGAGAGGCGGATGACTAAGCGGTTTGATAGAGTAGAACTCCGTGTTTGGGATTGAAAAGTAAACTACGTGGTTGCCTAAGAAGGTGTTTCTAAGCGTTTAGTTTAATGAAGTGAAATTTGATAGAGGAAAGAAGATTATTGAAAAAGATTCATTAAGGCGGTTCAGAAGTTATTGAAGATATCCTAGATTATAGCCACTTCATAAATTCTACTAGTTTCCAAGTTCCTTCTGAAGAAGATTTCAGGTCTGTAATATTTGTAGTTTAGATTTAAAAGTGTAGTTTGATTGTACGTGTTATTCCCCTCGTGATATCAGTTAGTATTCCGTCGTCCATAATTGAATTCTGATAACGCTCCATGATAATTTATTGTTCTTAAAGTTGATTATTAATTGTGAATTTCTATCTTAAGGAAATAATAAATAAGTGATTTATTATTTGAGTAGTCATTAATTATGAATCCTACATATCCTAACATAGATAATATGCAAGGGGGTAGTGGGAGACTACGACACCTGTTGGGTTTAAAGTGACAGAACCTCTAAATTTGTGTTACAAATAAATCTTGGCAGTTGTGTATGTAATATTTGTAAATAATGATTGTTTTGTACATTTTTTTGTACATAACTTTTTGTAAATAAAAAAAATTGTTTTACGGAAACAAGTCTGATTTTTTTGTCCAAAAAAAATACCAACCTTGACACATTACACAAGAGGATGTAAAAAAAAATGGTTTCGGTGTGAAATTTATTGGACCAGTGTCGTTCTCGCTCTACGATTGTTTTTGGAAATCTGGGTCGGTGGCCGGATCGAGTTACATATTTCGAGCAAGACTATCCTCACACCATTATTTTTGAGCCCAATTTTGGTGTGCACGTTCCTCGGTCGTTTGGAAAAACGGTGGTCGTGTTTACGAGTCATTTGGATTTGACGTGGGATCCAGGAGTCAAGTTGAGATTTTTTCAATTGGGTCGTCCCCCGTCTCGCCGAGTTTGGGAGGCGTATCAACCCCACAATAAGGAGGCGTACGCGTTGAATCTCACGCAATGCACGCGTTTGGTGGATGTGTACGTGACATTATTAACGTGGTTGGATGATTGGGAAATGCATCGAGATGAACACCTCCCTTGGCGTCTGCTGATGCCCCAACCTTGGAAACGGGCTTTGGAAAAACACGTGGAGCGCTCGCATCAAAAGGCCTTGGCACATGGAATGCCAGTTGACGTCACGCTCCTCGAGCATATATAACGCCAGCCTCTAGCCAGCAGAATTATTCACTCTCAGCAACATGTTGAATCAACCCGCCTATTTTGCCCATGCTAGCGTGTTGCACCACCTGGGCAAACCAGTGCCCATCGAGCTATCGATTGCCACCATTCCCAGGGATGGCAGTGATCCCGAAGTGCTCTGCATTACGGTGAACCACGAGGACCTGATTTTCATGCCCAAAGACATGCGTTCCAATGCCTGCAAAAACGCCCGTCTTCGTCTGGTGCGCCCGCTGCCCAAGAGTGTGCCAGCGCAATGGTTGCGATATTGCGTGAGGGGCATGTTTGACCAGCTGTCCCAAGGTAGAAAAGGCCTCATCGTAGTCAAAAGCCCAAAGCAGCAAAAAACATTCAAAGAGTTGGGACTCTCCACCATGGCCCTGGAGATGCTGCCCAAATTCAACACCCTTTGTGATGGAACCTTTCCCAACCCCATGCATGATGACCTCCATGAAGAAGGGGACGTGTCTCATTGCACCATGCTGAAATCGTTTCAATTTGCAAAATACCTGCAGCAGTTCAACAAGCTGCAGTCGGAATGGAGCTCCAAAGTTTCAGCTTTGGTAGAGTAAAAAAAAATTGCCCATGGGGCCCAAAAAAAGGGGGACCGAGTCGACTTTTGTGTCGACTCGGTCCCCCTTTTTTTGGGTTAAGGAAGGTGCCAACGTTGGAGAGCATCTCTTTTAAAAACGTACTAAAAAGAGACCACAAGATTTCTACCAAGGATGGATAGAATCAATCGAAAGGTGCCTGATGGCGCGTGTAGTTTTTTGCATGGTCCTGTTGGATAGAATCATTCAACAGGTATCTCATGATATAGATAGTGTTTCAATGTTGGATCAGTAATCCAATATATAGATGCCTCATGATATGGAAAGTGTTTTAATGTTGGAGAGTATCAGCCAATAGGAATCAATTCACGTGACTCTAAAGAGTATAAAAGGCGAGACATCAGCAGACAGAGACATTCTCTCTCAGAGTTCTCTCAAAGCAACATGTCTCAACTAGCCTTCTTCGCCCATGCTAATGTATTTCATCATGGAGGCAAGCCTGTACCAATTGAATTGTCCATCGCCACGATTCCGGAGGATGGAAAGGACCCAGAAGTAATTTGTATTACGGTGGATCACTGCAACCTAATTACCACCTCGAAAGACTGTCGGGCCAACCGTTTTATTAACGAGCGCCTCAGTTTGAAGAACCACATCCCTGGATCTGAGCCACTGGAATACCTGTCCTTTTGCGTCAGGGGTAAATTTTGCCACCTGGCGCAAGGAAATCAGGGACTCATCGTTGTCAAAGGGTCGGACCAGCGTAAAATTTTTGAGCAGCTGGGGCTCTTTACTATAAATTTGGAAACTTTGCCAAAGTTTCAGGACTTGAATGATCGTGCTCTACCAGATCACCTGCACGATGAGGTGCATGAATATTCTGACATTTCCGAGTGCACTATGGTAAAGTCATACCGTTTTGCCAGATACCTGCAAAACTTTAAAAAGCTGCACGCCGAATGCAACAGAAAGATGGCTGATCTGGTAGAGTAAGTGAGAAAAATTGAAATATGGAACTGTAAATATTGAACTGTAAATATTGGACTAAACTGTAAATATTGAACTGTAAAAATGCCCATGGGCCCAGAAAAAGGGGGACCGAGTCGACACAAGAGTCGACTCGGTCCCCCTTTTTTTGGGTTAAGGAAGGTGCCAACGTTGGACGGCTTCTCTTTTAAAACTTGTGTTAAAAAGATGCACAAAAATACGTTAAAGATTAGTTTCAAGGTTGAAAAGCGTCATCCAATAGGAATCGTTTCACGTGACCCCACTAGAATATATAAAAGGCGAGCAGCTAGCAGCCAGAAATCAGAGTGCTTCTGAAGGCAGTCAAGAGTTTAGAAATTTTATTTTTGGTTAAAACTGTCAGGTTTGGGTTGGTATTGAATATTTCAAATCTGGCAGTTTTGACGGAAAAAGAATTTTTATGGCAACAGGTAAATGCTAAATGTTTTTCGTTAAGACTTTCAGGATTTGGCGTAATGTTGGAAATTCGCAGATTCTGCAAGTCTTATCGGTAAATGTTTTTAGCCAAAATCTTCAAAAATCCGAAAATTGGGGGACCGAGTCGCATGTCGACTGGGTCCCCTTTTTTTCGGGCCAAATTATCCACCAAGATTGGAATGCATCTTTTTAAACTTCTACATGAACTAGCAGTTCAGAATATTGAAGATAGCTTTGTGAGACTAGAGTAGTCATATTAAAATTAAATAATTATTCGGGCCGTAAGTTGGGCGACATTTTTTATAATCGATACTCAAAAATAACTCCGGCGGCTAGCTCAAATAATTTTAATTGGCGGTACATTCTAATTGAGCACGGTTATATTTACATAAAACAGGGGGAAAATATACAAATATTAAGGGGTTTGCGCGGGCGGACATTGGCACATCCTTCCTTCCCCGAGGTGGCAGGCTGACTGGTTAAGTGTTCACATGGCCAGTAGAGGGCGCTCTATTACCATTCGTAACAACTTATTAATTATTTCCTAATAAAATTGATTAAAATTGCTCATTTAGCAATTAATTGTGACATACCATTTGCTTACATAATGGCAGCACTGAAAATGAAGTAAATTTCAGATCAGTGGGGATGCAGCAAGTGAATTCAATCATTGAAGAAGAGAGAATTAATTTACGGGGTGGGAAAAATAAGCAGAAATGAACAAAATGGAATCCTCTAGATTTGAACACAGAAAATAAGAATTAAGACACTTAGCGGTAGGGCGAAAGCAGCGCTCTAGCCAATCACGCTACCCAGCCCTGCAGCAGAAGTGAAAATAGGCAATAATAGTGAATGGGGAGGTTCCAATTGATATTAATTTTTAATTGAGGGGATCCACAGGATATTCACATAACGATTGAAAGATTTCGATTGAAGATTACATTTAAATGTATTGCAAAAAATTTATTGATTTTTGATATTTAAAAAAAAAGCAATTAATAATAAAGAATATATAATACGAACATAGTTTTTTTTCCTAAGGAATTTATACCTATTTAACTGACTATTTCCAAAAAAAAATTTCGAAATGGGCAAATTCTTCGATTTTATTATTTCGAAATGGGCAAATTCTTCGATTTTATTATGAAATTATTTGTCAAAAAAAGAAATATACATTAGGCATTATTTTAAAGTAAACTATAAGTTTTATGAAAGAGAACAAAAATTTCGATACTGATAAATATTTTAAATGTATCTCAGAAATGCATTGAATGCATTTTATCATCTTTATCTGACATATATAATTATTTAATTTTAAAAATTATATAAAGAAGAATTGACGATAAAATAAATCTTTCACTCGCATTTTTTTTACTCGCCAAAGTTACTGATTTCTCCCTGTTTAAGGCAAAAATTTTTTAGTGTAACCCTTGAGTTAGATGCGGTCGAAGGCGAAACAGGTCAACTGTCTTTGGCGCAAAGTTAATTTTCGACGCCAATGTTTGGCTTAATGTAAAATCGCGTATTTTGAATTATTTTATATAAAGATCTTTACCTTCATATAGGCGAACAGTGCGAATTTAAAAATCACTCACTCAGTTTTCAGTTCTTTCGTTGCAATTTTTTAGTCCCCGGAAATGAAAATGTAGCCTTTTTAAAGATAGTTGTATATTGAAAAAAGACAGAAAAGTAGAAATTTTGAAATTTCAAAATTTTACTACTCTTTTAAATATTGAAGTAATAATTGTGAGGATTTTTTGAAATATTCGACACACGGGAAAAATTTTCATGCAATTATCTTTATAAAAGAAGAAATTATTAAATGATAGTTTTAAGTATTTTGAGTGTTTTATTAAAATTTGTTTCAAATGCATAACATACTACCATGGAAATTCACCTTCCTTTGTCAAAGTTCCTGGTATGTGTGTGACTCCTTTATATTAACGTCACTACAATTCCCTTTTTCGAAAAAAAAATATTTTCCATATCTTACTAATGTCAAACAGGTTTCAGTTCTTTTTCTACAGCACGGTGTTACAGTGGCTTTTTGAGTGTAGAACTATTTTCCCCCTGACTCTCCCCTCAGATATAAGATTTATCTTCAAGTTTCTATTCATGACATATCAAAAACAATATTGCTTTAGTAAAAAAATAATAAATTTAAACAATAAAAGAAAACTATTTTGATGCTTGAGTAAAAAGAAATCATCATTTTTTAATAATACATAATTTTTAGGAATCTAAAATAATAAAATAATTTTCAGGTTTTCATTAATCAATCAATCGCTACTTACAGTTAACTTAAGAATGTCTCTAGAACGTACTGATTGGAAGGAAATCCAAACTCTCTTTAAATAACCGGATATTTATTTACAAAACCTATCTTCGCGCCATCTTAACGTATGCATGCCCCATTTGGGGATCTGCCAGTAACACACAATTAAATGATATTCAAAGACTTCAAAATAAAGCGTTTCGAGTCATAGCCAGAGCTCCCAGGTACATCCCAAGATCTGTTCTCCACGAAGAACTTTGTGTTGAACCCATCCACACCCTAATAGCGAATCTTTCCTCAACTTTCCTTTCTGCAATCCATCATCATGACAACCCGACGATTAGGTCTCAATCTAACTTCATGAACCAGCCTCACCTCATGTACCGTTTGCCTCATAGCGCAACGAAGATACTACCTGATTTCTAAGAATTCCACCTCCCCCCCATGCTGTTAAATGTAACGAAAACCCCCTTTTCGGATTGAAGAACGAAACGAAAAAGCTGTTTTCCGTTTCTTCCGAAACACGATGTCCCCCCTCCCCCCACCACCTCCGGACAGCCGAAGCTAGTTTTAGCTTAGGCGAACCTATCATTCTCACTTTATTTACTCCCTTTCTTAGGTATACTGTGTAACTGAAGTAGAAGCCTAGCTACCGCTAGGCTGGCACTGAGGACAAATATTTATTCCAGGCTCTAGAACGTATTTTTATCCAAAATAATAGGTGATATACCTTTTAAAACAAATAATTAATTTAATATGGAAATAATAGAAATATTCATTTGATTTTAAAAAAATATATTAATTTAAATCCACATTATCTATAAATAATAATAAAAAAAATTCTACAGATATCTCTTGAAACGTTTGGATGTTTGATTAAACATATGTAACTTCTAAGAAAAACACTATGTGAAAAACCTAGTTATAATTACACATTCACTGAAAAAAATCATTGAAAAAGAAAATAATACTATCTGATAAAAACATTTAATTTTTTTAGTTTTTTCCCGGAAACGAAACTGTAGCATTTTTAAAAATAGTTGTATGCTGAAAAAAGAACAGAAAGCATAAATCTTTCAAATTACAAAATTTCACTACTATTTTAATTCTTGAAGTAAAATTGTGAGAATTTTTTGAAATATTCGACACGGGGAAAACAGTTTCATGCAATTACGCATTATTTTAAAGTAAACTATAATTTTTATGAAAGAGAACAAAAATTTCGATACTGATAAATATTTTAAATGAATCTCAGAAATGCATTGAATGCATTTTAATTTTAAAAAAAGATATTAATTTAAATCCATTATCAATAAATACTAATAAAAAAAATTCTACAGATAGCTCTTGAAACGTTTGGATGTTTGATTAAACATATATAAGTGTTAAAAATCCACCTTTGGGGGAAAACCTAGTTATATGCCAACATTCACTGAAAAAAACTTTCAAAAACAAAATAATACTACTTGATAAATACATTTAATTTTTTTAATTTTAATTTTATAGTTTTTCATTCCACTCTGTGTTAAAATTATTTACACACGTATCTGCGAAAAAAATTATATCCTACAAAACTAACTTATTAATTATTTTTAATAAAATTGATTAAAAATGCTCATTTAGCAATTAATTGTGACATACCATTTGCTTACATAATGGCAGCACTGAAAATGAAGTAAATTTCAGATCATTGGGGATGCAGCAAGTGAATTCAATCATTGAAGAAGAGAGAATTAATTTACGGGTGGGAAAAATAAGCAGAAATGAACAAAATCGAATTGTTGAAAAAGATAGAAATTACTTTGAATGATTAAAAATCAGAAAAAAAACTTTTTGAAGGCAAAAAAAAAAAAAAAAAAAATGAAAAGTACATTAAAATAACAGAGGATCATGTTAAAATAAGTATTTATCAGTAAAATTAATTTACGTGGGAAAAATTAGCAAAAATGAAAAAAAAGAGATCCCACCGATTCGAACTCGCAAAGACACGATCTGCTTTACTGTGTAAATGAAGCGAAGCGCGCTTACCGACTGTGCTACCGGGAACCGTAGCGAAAAATGAAAATAGGCAATAATAATGAATGGAAGGACGAAAAAGTAATTTTTTCACTCGCATTTTTTTTTTTACTCGCCAAAGTTACTGATTTCTCCCTGTTTAAGGCAGAATTTTTTTAGTGTAACCCTTTGTTAGATGCGGTCGAAGGCGCAACAGGTCAAAAGTCATTGGCGCAAAGCTAATTTTTGACGCCAATATTTGGCTAAATGTAAAATCGCGTATTTTAAATTATTTTAAAAATCATTACCTTCATTTTAAGGGCATAATTTTTACGTTAGTGCTCACAAACATCACCTACTATTTGCAAAAATAACGTACTTTGAAATAAAAAATGTACAAATTACTACTTTTTAATTTATTTCTCAGAAAAACATAAGTTTACGAAAATCACAATTTTTTTTTTAATTCTGTAATTTTAAAGCAATTTTTTCAATTTTCGTATATGTTACGGATAATATTACTGTACACACGGAAAAACGGTTTTGTGACATTATCTTCATAAATGACGAAGTTATGCAATGTGAAGTAAAAATTAAGACTACTATTTTAAAAATTCTTTAAAAAAAAGTTTTGCGAATTTTATTTATTAAATGAATGGATCTAAAAGAGAAAGGTTTGAAGTTAATTTGTGTAGAATATCGATTTAATAACACAAAAAATAATTCGTACGCAACGATTTAGAAATAATTTTCATAAAAACGCATCAGTTTTAACACTATTTTAAAAATTCGAAAAAAAAATAGAAAATATCGTTATTTTACAAAAACAATTATACCGTATCGTGACGAAATAAATGGTCTTTCCGATTCTGTAATTATTTTTTGTCTAATTTCAACAAAGAAAATTGGATGACAATTTTAAAATGGTGGAAAACGTAAGATTAGCGCTCGGCCGAAACGAAAGGGAAGTTTCGCCAAGTAAACAACCGGCAAGAGTAAAACAATTAGGCGTTTTAAGGTTTTTAATTAATATCTTTTTAACTAATTACAATATCGGAATATAAATGGGCAATACGGCTTCCCCGGAAAATTCCCCATCTTTTGGTACCTTCCGCGACTTTCTGCGTGGTGCGGTTCATGAGAAGATAGACGCACATACATACATACATACATACATAGATACGTTTGTTTACCTTCGAATTTTAATAGTGTAAATTAGCTTTCATGGCCCGGCGTTGCACGGGCTTATACCGAGGGTATAACTTAATCCCCCAATGTTAATTTCCTCCTTTCTTTCTGACGCCAACACTTTTGTGTGGTTTTTACGCGTACGATGTGAGTCCATGACCCGTGAGGGCGTGTCATGGCTTTGTCGCTTAACATTTTTCCTTCTCTTCACAAATTCAACACTTCCAATATTATTTTTCGAAATTACTTTGATTTCTTTGTTTCTTTCCTCTCCGCTTAGCCCGGCGTTGCACGGGCTTTTACCGAGTGAATAACTTAATCCCCATGAAAATTTCGTGTTTTCCTCAGGCCGATAGCTCTTATGTGCGCGATGTGAGTGATTTCTTTAACTATGTCATTAAAATTCCCTTTTTCGAAATTTGTTCTTGCGTTGGTGTGGTGTTCTAAATATTAGAGATGGGAGAAAGCGCAGGTGTCGTCCTCGTCACTTGACTATGGTTGAAAATGTAAAGGTCCATCGCCAATAACCCTCGAATAGGCGAACAGAGCGAATTAAAAAATCACTCACTCAATTTTCAGTTCTTTCGTTGCAATTTTTTAATCCCCGGAAACGAAAATGTAGAATTTTTAAAGATAGAAAGAAAAAGACAGAAAAGTAGAAATTTTTCAAATTTCTAAATTTCACTACTATTTTAAATATTGAAGTAAAATTGTGAGGATTTTTTGAAATATTCGACACACGGGAAAAATGTTTCATGCAATTATCTTTATAAAAGAAGAAATTATTAAATGATTGTTTTAAGTATTTTGAGTGTTTTATTAAAATTTGTTTCGAATGCATAACATACTGCCATGGATATTCACCTTCCTTTATGAGAGTTCCTGGTATATGTGTGATTCCTTTATATAAACGTCACTACAATTCACTTTTTCGGAAAAATAAATATCTTCCAGATCTTACTAATGTCAAACAGGTTTCTGTTCTCTTTCTACTGCACGGTGTTACAGTGGCTTTTTTGAGTGTAGAACTATTTTCCCCCTGACTCTCCACTCAGATATAAGATTTATCTTCAAGTTTCTATTCATGGCATATCAAAAACAATATCGCTTTAGTAAAAAAATAATAAATTTAAACAATAAAGAAGACTATTTTGATGCTTGAGTAAAAAAAAGTCATCATTTTTTAATAATACATAATTTTTAGGAATCTAAAATAATAAAATAATTTTCAGGTTTTCATTAATCAATCAATCGCTTTTTACAGTTAGATTAAAAATGTCTCACTAGAACGTACTGATTGGAAGGAAATCCAAACTCTCTTTAA
The DNA here is from genome assembly GCA_019973975.1 of Trichonephila clavata. NCBI lineage: Eukaryota > Metazoa > Arthropoda > Arachnida > Araneae > Nephilidae > Trichonephila > Trichonephila clavata. The sequence goes on along the minus strand of BMAO01038713.1, from coordinate 9,895 downwards.
ATAACCGGATATTTATTTACAAAACCTATCTTCGCCCCATCTTAACGTATGCATGCCCCATTTGGGGATCTGCCAGTAACACACAATTAAATGATATTCAAAGACTTCAAAATAAAGCGCTTCCTGTCATAGCCAGATCTCCCAGGTACATCCCAAGATCTGTTCTCCACGAAGAACTTTTTGTTGAACCCATCCACACCCTAATAGCGAATCTTTCCTCAACTTTCTATTCTGCAATCCATCATCATGACAACCCGACGATTAGCTCTCAATCTAACTTCATGAACCAGCCTCACCTCATGTACCGTTTGCCTCATAGCGCAACAAACATACTACCAGATTTCTAAGAATTCCACACCCCCCCCTTGCTCTTAGACGTAACGAAACCCCCCTTTTTGGATTGAAGAACGAAACGAAAAATCTGTTTTCCGTGTCTACCGAAACACGATGTCCCACCTCCCCCACCACTTCCTGACCAACGAAGCTAGTTTTAGCTTAGGCGAACCTATCATTCTCACTTTATTTACTCCCTTTCTTAGGTATCCTGTCGTAACTGAAGTAGAAGCCTAGCTACCGCTAGGCTGGATCGAGGACAAATATTTATTCCAGGCTCTAGAACGTATTTTTATCCAAAATAATAGGCAATATACCTTTTTTAACAAATAATTAATTTAATAAGGAAATAATAGAAATATTCATTTGATTTTAAAAAATATATTAATTTAAATCCACATTATCTATAAATAATAATAAAAAAAATTCTACAGATATCTCTTGAAACGTTTGGATGTTTGATTAAACATATGTAACTGCTAAGAAAAACACTATGTGAAAAACCTAGATATAAGTACACATTCACTGAAAAAAATCATTCAAAAAGAAAATAATACTATCTGATAAAAACATTTAATTTTTTAGTTTTTTCCCGGAAACGAAACTGTAGCATTTTCCTGCTTTGTAGCATTTGAATGCTGAAAAAAGAACAGAAAGTATAAATTTATCAAATTACAAAATTTCACTTCTATTTTAATTCTTGAAGTAAAATTGTGAGAATTTTTATAAATATTTGACACGGGGAAAAAGGTTTCATGCAATTACGCATTATTTTAAAGTAAACTTGTCGTAGTCCCCCACTACCCCTTTGCATATTATCTATGTTAGGATATGTAGGATTCATAATTAATGACTACTCAAATAATAAATCACTTATTTATTATTTCTTTAAGATAGAAATTCACAATTAATAATCAACTTTAAGAACAATAAATTATCATGGAGTATTATCAGAATTCAATTATGGACGACGGAATACTAACTGATATCACGAGGGGAATAACACGTACAATCAAACTACACATTTAAATCTAAACTACAAATATTACAGACCTGAAATCTTCTTCAGAAGGAACTTGGAAACTAGTAGAATTTATGAAGTGGCTATAATCTACGATATCTTCAATAACTTCTGAACCGCCTTAATGAATCTTTTTCAATAATCTTCTTTCCTCTATCAAATTTCACTTCATTAAACTAAACGCTTAGAAACACCTTCTTAAGCAACCACGTAGTTTACTTTTCAATCCCAAACACGGAGTTCTACTCTATCAAACCGCTTAGTCATCCTCTTCTCTTCATTTCATTTCTCCCTTTTATATCTCTTTCGAACTCGCTAAACCCGAAACTATCTTATTTGCAAAAGTCACACTTCCAGCTCTGAGTGGGGATTGGTCAAAATAAATACAATTTAAAGTTTTTAAGAGAAGGTTAGTGAAACGCGTAAGCACCCGTCACAAACTATAAGTTTTATGAAAGAGAACAAAAATTTCGATACTGATAAATATTTTAAATGAATCTCAGAAATGCATTGATTTTAATTTTAAAAAAATATGTTAATTTAAATCCATTATCAATAAATACTAATAAAAAAAATTCTACAGATAGCTCTTGAAACATTTGGATGTTTGATTAAACATATATAAGTGTTAAAAATCCACTTTTGGGGGAAAACCTAGTTATATGCTAACATTCACTGAAAAAAAACATTCAAAAAAAAAAATACTATTTGTTAAAAACATTTAATTTTTTTAATTTTAATTTTACAGTTTTTCATTCCACTCTGTGTTAAAATTATTTAAACACGTATCTGCGAAACAAATTACATTATACAAAACTAACTTATTAATTATTTTTAATAAAATTGATTAAAAATGCTCATTTAGCAATTAATTGTGACATACCATTTGCTTACATAATGGCAGCACTGAAAATGAAGTAAATTTCAGATCAGTGGGGATGCAGCAAGTGAATTCAATCATTGAAGAAGAGAGAATTAATTTACGGGTGGTAAAAATAAGCAGAAATGAACAAAATCGACTTGTTGAAAAAGATAGAAATTACTTTGAATGATTAAAAATCAGAAAAAAACCTTTTTGAACGCAAAAAAAAAGTACATTAAAATAACAGAGGATCATGTTAAAATAAGTATTTATCAGTAAAATTAATTTACATAGGAAAAATTAGCAGAAATGAAAAAAAAGAGATCATCCTCGATTCGAACTCGCAGAGAAACGATCTGCTTTACGGTGTAAATGAAGCGAAGCTCTATCCGACTGTGCTACCGGGACCCGTAGCGAAAAATGAAAATAGGCAACAATAATGAATGGGAGGACGAAAAAGTAATTTTTCACTCGCATTTTTTTTTTACTCGCCAAAGTTACTGATTTCCCCCTGTTTAAGGCAGATTTTTTTATTGTAACCCTTGAGTTAGATGCGGTCGAAGTTGAAACAGGTCAAAAGTCATTGGCGCAAAGCTAATTTTCGACGCAAATGTTTGGCTAAATGTAAAATCGCGAATTTTAAATTATTTTAAAAATCATTACCTTCATTTTAAGGGCATAATTTTTACGTTAATGCTCTCAAACATCACCAACTAGTTGCAAAAATAACGTACTTTGAAATAAAAAAGGTACAAATTACTACTTTTTAATTTATTTCTCAGAAAAACATAAGTTTACGGAAATCACAATTTTTTTTTTAAAATCCGTAATTTTGAAGCAATTTTTTCAATCTTCGTATATGTTACGGATAATATTACTGTACACACGGAAAAAAGGTTTTGTAAGATTATCTTCATAAATGACGAAGTTATTCAATGTGAAGTAAAAATTAGGACTACTTTTAAAAAAAAAATTTTTTTTAAAGTTTTGGGAATTTTATTTTTTAAATGAATGGATCTAAAAGAGAAAGGCTTGAAGTTAATTAGTGTAGAATATCGATTTAATAACACGAAAAGTAATTCATACCCAACGATTTAGAAATAATTTTCATAAAAACGCATCAGTTTTAACACTATTTTAAAAATTCGAAAAAAAATAGAAAATACCGTTATTCTACAAAAAAAAAAAAATTATACCGTGTCGTGGCAAAATAAATGATCTTTCCGATTCTGTAATTATTTTTTGTCTAATTTCGACACCGAAAATTAGATGACAATTTTAATATGGTGGAAAACGTAAGATTACCGCTCGGCCGAAACGGAAGGGAAGTTCCGCCAAGTAAAAAACCGGCAGGAGTAAAACAATTAGGCGTTTTAAGGTTTTTAATTAATTTCTTTTTAACTAATAATAATATCGGAATATAAATGGGCAATACGGCTTCCCCGGAAAATTCCCCATCTTTTGGTACCTTCTGCGACTTTCTGCGTGGTGCGGTACGTGAGAAGAATGACACACATACATACATACATAGATAGATTGATACGTTTGTTTACCTTCGAATTTTAATAGTGTAGTCTAGCTTTCATGGCCCGGCGTTGCACGGGCTATTACCGAGGGTATAACTTAATCCACATGTTAATCTTCATTTTTATATTTGTTAATGCTCAAAATCCGAATACACTCAAATAAAATGGAGAAAAGGGTGAAAGCTCAGAGGTCGTCCTAGTTACTTGACCGTAGTTGAAAATTTCGAAGTCCGTCACCAAAAAACTCTGGAATAGGTGAGCAGTGCGACTTTAAAAATCCCTCACTTATATTTCAATTCTTTCGTTGCAATTTTTTAGGTCCCGGAAACGAAAATGTAGCTTTTTTAAAAATAGTTGTATGTTGAAAAAAGACAGAGAAGAAGAAATTTTTAAAATTACAAAATTTTACTACTATTTTAAATCTTGAAGTAAAATTGTGAGGATTTTTTGAAATGTTCAACACACGGAAAAAAAGTTTCATGCAATTATCTTTACGAATGAAGAATTTATTAAATGATTGATTTAAGTATTTTGAGTGTTTTATTAAAATTCGTTCAAATAAGTTTTCGGCTTTTTATTTTTTAAATCACTGATTCTGAAAGTTTTAAAAATCATTTTTATTTAAACGCAACGATATTGATTCATATGAGAAAAAATCACAAAATATGCAAAACATCATTGTTTTGTAAAAAAAAAGTTGTTTTTTTCTATAAAATTCTTTAAAGAAAGATAGTTTTTGGCATTTTATTTTTTTAATCATTGATTCTAAATGATCAATGACTTTTTTAAAAATCATTTTCATTTAAATTCATCGATATTTATTCATTTTAGAAGAAATCATAAAATAGGCAAAGTATTATTATTTTGAAAAAAAATCCAAATCGTGACAAATAAATGATGTTTTGTATTTAGTTTATTCAATCACTGATATTAAAAGAGCAAAGTATGAATTTTTTTAGTTCAGATGGTTTACTTATCATAGTTATAAGAAATACTTATACGTAACGATTGAAAAATTTCGATTAATGATTTACAAAAAACAATTCTTTTTTACTTAAAAAAATGTATATTTAAAGCAACAAAGAAAACGTTCTGATATAATATATTACGAAAAACCAAGCATATTCATTATTTTAACAATAATTATTTTCTTAGAGCTTAAAATAATACAAAGGGTTTGTGTGTATGTGTGGTATTTTCATTTGCCAATGAATCGTTATATACTGGTAGCTAAATTATAGTCCAGAAAACTATAATCTCTCGTTTTATCCAGAAAAAAAAATATACAGTGTTGTCATTACATAATTAATCTAGTAATGAATAACGGAAAAAATATTGCTTTAGTTTCGTAAAATATATATTATTTTAAATCCATTTTCTAAAAAAATAATTACAAAAATTCTCACAGTTAATTATCGAAAGGACTATTCATTTTTTCATTTCTTTGTTTTTGAATGTTAGATTAAAAATATACAAGAATGAAAAAGCCTGGAAATTTATTTACATTCACTGCACAAATCATTCTAAAAGAAAATAATACTGTGTGTGAGACTAATATATGTTTCAGAATTATATTTTTTTTTACAGTATTTTTTATTCCTCTCATTCACTTTTGCCAGGAACAGCAAGTTTGACTTTGGCCACTGAGCGTTAAACAGTGGGAGAAAAAAAATAATAATGATTCTAGAGCATGGGCAAAGCCTTTAGAATGTCTTTAAAGCTTTCATTATTTTTGAGGGCTCAATTTTTAATTGAATATTCCAAGTTTTCACAATTGATTGGAAACAACAATAATTTTTAAAGAAAATAGGTTACAAAAATAATGGTTGTATTATTTCTCGCAAAAACTTTATTTTATGAAAATCACAAAAATAAATCTTTAAAATCCGTAATTTTTAAGCGAAATCGACACACGGGAAGAGAAAAAATCATAAAATATGCAAAACAGCATTGTTTTTTTTCTATAAAATTCTTTAAAGAAAAATTGTTTTTTCCCGGAAACGAAACTGTAGCCTTTTTAAAAATAGTTGTTTGCTGAAAAAAAGACAGGAAGTATAAATTTTTCAAATTACAAAATTTCACTACTATTTTAATTTTTGAAGTAAAATTGTGAGAATTTTTGGAAATATTCGACACGGGGGGAAAAAGGTTTCATGCAATTACCTTTATAAAAGAATTATTAAATGATTGATTTAAGTATTTTGAGTGTTTTATTAAAATTTGTTTAAAAAAATTTTAGCTTTTTTTTTAAAATCACTGATTCTAAACGTTTTAAAAATAATTTTTATTTAAAAGTAACAATGTTGATTAATTTTGGAAAAAATCATAAAATATGCAAAAAATCGTTGTTTCCTAAAAAAAAAGTTTTTTTTTTAATTCAAAAAAAAAAAGATAGTTTTCGGCATTTTGCTTTTTTAATCACTGTTTCTAAATATCAATGAACTTTTTACAAATCATTTTCTTTTAAATTCATCGATATTTATAAAATACAAAACTATAACTTATTAATATTTTTAAATTAAAATTAATTAAAAATGTTCATTTAGCAATTAATTGTGACATTCCGTTTGCTTAAATAATGGCAGCACTGAAATTTTACGTGGGAAAAGTAAACAGAAATGAAAGCTTCTTGTTAGGAATTGTTGAAAAAGATAGAAATTACTTTGAATGATTAAAAATCAGAAAAAAAACCTTTCTTAAGGCAAAAAAAAAAATGAAAAGTACATTAAAATAACAGAGGATCATGTGAAAATAAGTATTTATCAGTAAAATTAATTGACGTGGGAAAAATAAGCAGAAACGAACAAAATCAAATTCGCTAGATTCGAACACAGCCACAAGAAAGAATTAGATACTTTGCGAAAGCAACGCGCTTTGCAACTACGCCACACAGACCTGTAGCGGAGAGGGAAAATAGGCAATAAGAATGAATGCGAGGTTCAAAAAAAATAACTCTTTCACTCGCATTTTTTTTACTCGCCAAAGTTACTGATTTCCCCCTGTTTAAAGCAGAATTTTTTTAGTGTAACCCTTGAGTTAGATGCGGTCGAAGGCGAAACATGTCAGAAGTCTTTGGCGCAAAGCTAATTTTCGACGCCAATGTTTGGCTAAATGTAAAATCGCGTATTTTAAATTATTTTAAAAATCTTTACCTTCATTTTAAGGGCATAATTTTTACGTTAATGCTCTCAAACATCACCAACTATTTGCAAAAATAACGTACTTTGAAATAAAAAATGTACAAATTACTACTTTTTAAATTAATTCCCAGAAAAACATAAGTTTACGAAAATCACAAAATGTTTTTTAAAATCCGTAATTTTGAAGCAATTTTTTAAATCCTCGTATATGTTACGGATAATATTACTGCACATACGGAAAAAAGGTTTTGTGAGATTACCTTCATAAATGACGAAGTTATTCTATGTGAAGTAAAAATTGGGACTACTTTTTAAAAATTCTTTAAAAAAAATTTTTGGGAATTTTATTTTTTAAATGAATGGATCTAAAAGAGAAAGGCTTGAAGTTAATAAGTGTAGAATATCGATTTAATAACACAAAAAGAAATTCATACGCAACGATTTAGAAATAATTTTCATAAAAACGCATCAGTTTTAACACTATTTTAAAAAATTCGAAAAAAAATAGAAAGCATCGTTATTTTACAAAAAACATTATACCGTGTCGTGGCGAAATAAATGATCTTTCCGATTCTGTAATTATTTTTTGTCTAATTTCAACACCGAAAATTAGATGACAATTTTAATATGGTGGAAAACGTAAGATTACCGCTCGGTCGAAACGGAAGGGAAGTTCCGCCAAGTAAACAACCGGCAGGAGTAAAACAATTAGCGTTTTAAGGTTTTTAATTAATATCTTTTTAACTAATTACAATATCGGAATATAAATGGGCAATACGGCTTCCCCGGAAAATTCCCCATCTTTTGGTACCTTCTGCGACTTTCTGCGTGGTGCGGTACGTGAGAAGATAGACACACATACATACATACATAGATAGATTGATACGTTTGTTTACCTTCGAATTTTAATAGTGTAGTCTAGCTTTCATCGCCCGGCGTTGCACGGGCTATTACCGAGGGTATAACTTAATCCACATGTTAATCTTCATTTTTATACTTGTTAATGCTCAAAATCCAAATACACTCAAATAAAATGGAGAAAGGGTGAAAGCTCAGAGGTCGTCCTCGTTTCTTGACCGTAGTTGAAAATTTTGAAGTCCGTCACCAAAAAACTCTGGAATAGGTGAGCAGTGCGACTTTAAAAATCCCTCACTCATATTTAAATTCTTTCGTTGCAATTTTTTAGGCTCCGTAAACGAAAATGTAGCTTTTTTAAAAATAGTTGTATGTTGAAAAAAGACAGAGAAGAAGAAATTTTTAAAATTACAAAATTTTACTACTATTTTAAATCTTGAAGTAAAATTGGGAGGATTTTTTGAAATGTTCAACACTCGGAAAAAAAGTTTCATGCAATTATCTTTAAGAATGAAGAATTTATTAAATGATTGATTTAAGTATTTTGAGTGTTTTATTAAAATTCGTTCAAATAAGTTTTCGGCTTTTTATTTTTTAAATCACTGATTCTGAAAGTTTTAAAAATCATTTTTATTTAAACGCAACGATATTGATTCATATGAGAAAAAAATCACAAAATATGCAAAACATCATTGTTTTGTAAAAAAAAAAGTTGTTTTTTATATAAAATTCTTTAAAGAAAGATAGTTTTTGGCATTTTATTTTTTTAATCATTGATTCTAAATGATCAATGACTTTTTTAAAAATCATTTTCATTTAAATGCATTGATATTTATTCATTTTACAAGAAATCATAAAATAGGCAAAGTATTATTATTTTGAAAAAAAATCCAAATCGTGACAAATAAATGATGTTTTGTATTTAGTTTATTCAATCACTGATATTAAAAGAGCAAAGTATGAATTTTTTAGTTCAGATGGTTTACTTATCATAGTTATAAGAAATCCTTATACGTAACGATTGATAAATTTCGATTAATGATTTACAGAAAACAATTCTTTTTTACTTAAAAAAATGTATATTTAAAGCAACAAAGAATACGTTCTGATATAATATATTACGAAAAACCAAGCATATTCATTATTTTAACAATAATTATTTTCTTAGAGCTTATAATAATACAAAGGGTTTGTGTGTATGTGTGGTATTTTCATTTGCCAATGAATCGTTATATACTGGTAGCTAAATTATAGTCCAGAAAACTATAATCTCTCGTTTTATCCAGAAAAAAAATTATACAGTGTTGTCATTACATAATTAATCTAGTAATGAATAACGGAAAAAATATTGCTTTAGTTTCGTAAAATATATATTATTTTAAATCCATTTTCTAAAAAAATAATTACAAAAATTCTCACAGTTAATTATCGAAAGGACTATTCATTTTTTCATTTCTTTGTTTTTGAATGTTAGATTAAAAATATATAAGAATGAAAAAGCCTGGAAATTTATTTACATTTACTGCACAAAATCATTCTAAAAGAAAATAATACTGTGTGTGAGACTAATATATGTTTGAGAATTATATTTTTTTTACAGTATTTTTTATTCCTCTCATTCACTTTTGCCAGGAACAGCAAGTTTGACCTTGGCCACTGAGCGTTAAACAGAGGGAGAAAAAAAATAATAATGATTCTAGCGCATGCGCAAAGCCTTTAGAATGTCTTTAAAGTTTTCATTATTTTTGAGGCTCAATTTTTAATTGAAAATTCCAAGTTTTCACATATTGATTGGAAACAACAATAATATTTGAAGAAAAAAGGTTACAAAATAAATGCTTATATTATTTCTCGCAAAAAACTTTATTTATGAAAATCACAAAAATAAATCTTTAAATCCGTAATTTTTAAGCGAAATCGACACACGGGAAGAGAAAATCATAAAATATGCAAAACAGCATTGTTTTTTTTCTATAAAATTCTTAAAGAAAAATTGTTTTTTCCCGGAAACGAAACTGTAGCCTTTTTAAAAATAGTTGTTTGCTGAAAAAAAGACAGGAAGTATAAATTTTCAAATTACAAAATTTCACTACTATTTTAATTTTTGAAGTAAAATTGTGAGAATTTTTGGAAATATTCGACACGGGGGGAAAAGGTT
>BMAO01038712.1:0-18745 GCA_019973975.1 Trichonephila clavata | reverse complement strand
ACTCCCAGTCTTCAAATTTGGTAAGCAGATTCCTTTCATATAGAGTAGAGATCCGCTACAAAATCGGTTTTGTGAAAACAGGCCCCAAGTGGCATTGCGGGGGCTCAAGGGGGGTTATAGATTATTCTCATTCTTAAGCTATTAGACGTACAGTCTTGAAATTTGGTAAGCATATTCCTTTCGTTGAGTACAAATCCGCTATAAAATGGGTCTCGCTAAAATTAACCCCCAAGTTTCATTTCGGGGATTAAGGGCGTAATAGATAAATATTTTTGTTTTTAAACTATTCGATCTACCTGCTTGAAAATTGTAGGCATGTTCCTTTCATGAAATAGAGTTCCTCAAACAAACAGTAAAACAAAAATCGACCCCAAGGAGGGTTGTGAGGGGTGAAAGAGAGTTATAGGGAAAAAGTCCTGTTTTAGAATTGTTAGACCTGTGTACTTGAAATTTGTTAAGCATGTTCCTTTTGTTGAATAGGAATCCACTAAGAATGCATTTGATGGGAATCAACTCCTGGGGAGCAAGGGTTCCTGGGGCGTGTTGACCAAGAATTTCTTTTTCGAACTACAAGAACTATAATAATGGAATTTGGTTTACATTTTTATTTTGTTGAATTGAAATCCGCTAAGAACGGTTTTTGGGAGAGCGACTCTCAATGGAATTATGAGGGAGGGGGGGGGTAATGATATTAAAATTTACCCTATTAAGATTTAGATTTGAAATTTGGCTTCCATGTTTATTTTCTGGAGTAGAGATCCACCTAAAATTGGTTTGCGGAAATCCCTTTGTTATAGGGTTACGAAAGTGTAAACATCATTCTATACTCAATTTTAGAGAACATTAGATAATACAAATTAGTAGTTTTTGTCCCTTTTTTTTTATCAAGAGGCGAGAGTTACAGGTATAAGTATATTTTTCAATACAATAGAATTCTTAATATATGCTAGGACTTAGATATCAATATTTTATATATATAAACAGATATATTTATAAAACATCATGAAATACCCAGCGAAGCGGGAGGGTAACAGCTAGTTCAATATAACTTCGATCACTGAAATTGAAACAAGTTCCTTATACTTGCTTTTCTGTTTAGTATGATGCTGTAGGTTAATAATTCCGATTTGGATTTCAGGTGGGTAATAATTAACGTCTTGTAGAGAAATTGAAACAGGATTTACGAAAAACTCAGCACTTTCTTATCCTCTTGAAAATAATCCATCGTAGCAATGAATGAATCTTTCAAAATGAATATTAAATTTTTAAATTTTATAGCTCGGAGCATTATTAACTCTTTGGTAGATATATACTGCATTATGGTCGAACATATTAATCTTTTTTCTTCAAAATAGAGACAAAAATTCAAAATTTGTTTACAAAAGATATGTGACCAATTAGGGTAGGAAAAATACAATATTTTCCTGTAATATTAAACTTAAATTACTTAAATATCCCATAATATCGGTAAGAAAGGCTTGATATCATAGCCAGTTTTTATTCTTGATTAGCAAGCACTTATATATATACCTCTGGTAGTTCATTGTTTTATTCTAGATGCTTCAAAACACACACGCTTCCTCAAATTCCAAACTCTCGCGAGGGCACTTTACTTTGGAAAGCCAACGCACATAACATTGAATAGTATTCTTCATATGATGATTTTCTGCTGTAATTTAATTAATTAAGTGCATTTAAAATACACTTTGAGGGTTTCTTTTTCAAATTTTTCAATTAGTCTTCGCGTGCCGCTATTACAACTCCGCTGTAGCACGTGTGCCGCGGGCTGGCCACCCCTGATCCAGTTAATTTTATTTATCTTTCAAAATCAAATCAGTTTCAATATTAAATACGGTGTGTTCCTAATTTTTAATAGACGATTTTTTTATCTGAAGTTTCAAATGGTTTTATTGTTTTTGAAACATTATTTCTACAAGAAAAATAAACCCCAAAACCAGAGGCGGATTAAGGTAGTTGGAGGCCCCTGACGGTAAAAGGTTTGGGGCCCATGGGCTTAAGAGTCGAAAAACTAAAATAGTGAAAAGAGTCATTTACTTTAAATTCTCAAAATAAAATGTAATGATACTATAATAAAACTCATCGGCTAAAGAAAAATCTTAACTTATATACATAAAAAAATATTATAAGCCTTACTTAAGAGCTTACAGTCTTGCTATACAGTTTGATTTCTCTTTGGCAAACTCATCAATTATTTTACCATATCTATTTTGTCCAAAACATTTTATTCTGTATATAATATGGCCAAGTTGTTCAATTTGTCTTTTCTCCCATAGTACTTCTTAAATTATACGTTTTAAAAGTAAAAAAGATCATTCACCTGATGCATTCGATATCGGTATTGTTAAAAATATTGTCAAAAGTTTTTCTACATTAGAATTTCTCTTGCATACCGATTAATTTCTAGCGGGGTTTCATAGTAATTTTGTTTTCTTTTCAATTTTTGTTCCAGGTGGCTTGGTTGGTGTGTCGCTGGCCTTTGCACTCATCAAGCTTGAGGCCCCTACCAACGCTGGGGGCCCCTGGCGGCAGCCAGGTCCGACACCCGCTTAATCCGCCACTGCCCAAAACAGAACATTCGTCAGAGTAGCTTTCGATTTATAATGATCTTCCGAATGCAAGCAGAACTTTTAGCTATCTATTTAGAATTATTTACCAGATGGAAACTTGAATAAAAAGCAAGATAAGGGAAATACCATTCTTTATCTTTAGTCCTGCCTGCATTTAAAAGCTAATATTTATAAAAAATGAAAACATTTTTTTTTCAATCTATCTTTTTTTTATATTTTTTTAAGTTTGTCACTATGGTAACAGATATTCTAGTCAACGTTTTTTACTTTTTTTATTGCTGAATACTTTTTATTTAAAAATAAATGCCAAGATTTTCGTTCTTAACGGACATATTTCGATAATCCTGTTCATTGTTTTAAAATATTTGAAAGAAAAAAGCATCAACCTAGAATAAAGCTCTTGTAAGCGAAAAAATAATAACTGATGTACTTATAAAAATTTAATGAATTATGAAAGTAAAGCACTTTTTAGTAGAAATTTAATATCAAGGAAAATGATTTGATTAAAGAATAAGTAGTATTAATTAACAAACAAACGAAAAGATATATTTCCATATATAAATACGGAGTAATTATTTTCATTAATTAACTCTATCATTCTTTGAAAAAAGGGATATTGCTAAATTTTTCTTCATTATGGTATGCAGAAACTTATAGAGTGCTAATTAACATACAAAGCGTCAAAACTAATTAATAAAAATAAAAAAGAACATCAAAGAATAATATGGTAGTTTTTTTAAATACCAAATAAACTACAGTAAAAAAAAAAAAAGGTAGAAGTATTGTAATTAACTGCGTTCCAATCTTTTGAATAATTATTTTTTTCTCTTTGTATCTTAAGAGAACAATTAATTTTTCGTCAAAAAGGAGTCAAAAACACTGATTCTATAATGAACTTTTTTTCATAATGAGATTGGCAATATTGTATGGAAATAACTGGAAATTCGATACAAAATAAAAAGATAAGAATTTCACAAAAATGAAGAAAAAAAATTGGCCTGTGTGTTTTTAAGTATCAAAATGAAGATCAATCTTTGCAAAAGTCAAAATATAGTTTTAATTTGTAAAAAATATTTCTTTTTTTTCCAAATTATTTGCATGAAATTACTTTTTTAGAAATATACATTTTTGCATGTCCTTTTATTAAACTACATTTTTTAAAAGTTTTATTAAAAAAAATTCTTATATTTGAAACAAGATTTAATTTGTTTAAGTTAAACATGAATTTTGGGTATTTATTAAAATAAGAATTAAGTAAAGTCGAGTTAATTTTTTAAAAAAAATGCCTTTGTAAGATAAAATAGCATTATCTCCATTTAAAACGAAATAAAATACACCTACCTAAATTTTAAGCAAAAATTTGTGACATTAATTTGTTACAGAGTAGTGGAATAACTGCTTATCAATTATTTAGAACTTTGCTTTCTTTTTTCATCATATTACAACAAAGTAATTTATTCCAGAGAGAAAATTTTATGATTATTCTATAATTTTATGATAATTACCATTATCAACTCCACAAACTTAATGCACAAAATTTTGTCAAATTTCAATTTTTCGAATTTTAAATCCATTATATATTTAAGCATATGCTTACAGATTTGCAATTAAACCAGTGTAAAGACGGTAAATAAAAAAGACAGAAAAGGAATTAAAAATGAAACAGAAAAAAATAAATATCACTCTAGTTTGAATCCGATGTTATTTGAATATCAAATTCTGTATTCTGTTAAAAATAAACTAACATTGTGATCGTTATTATGTACTCTTTAATTAAGAAAAAGTTAAAAAAAAAAAAAAAAAAAAAAAAAAAAAAAACATGAAAAAAATTGATTTAGAAATTTTACATTACAATTTTTTCAATAATGTTTTTTTTAGTTATTACACAGCACATTGTTCCTTTCATCAATGAAAGATTCCTTCTTTCATAAATTGTAAATTTTATACAAAAAAAAACACTTAGTATTTTTTTATTTTAAAATTTTTATGTAAAAAGAAAAGTAAAAACACTATACATATAACGTATTTTTTTAAATGCCAAATCAGCTTTGACATAGAAATGCTTTGAAAAATATCGTCTGTGGAGAAGTATAACAATTATTTTCTTTCAGAATCTTTTATCACTAAATCCAAAAGTTTACTGCAGAGCCAGCGTAGTTCCAAGTGCTCAAACAAAAATAAACAAAAGACTCTGGAAAAGAAACGCAGATAAAAAATGTGCCGTAAGTTTATGTTTGTTATAGATTATTTTGATATATCAAGTGAGAGGGTGAATTTAACAGTGTTCATCGTTTTATTATATTGCTTGAAATGATTTGTTATCGAGATTATTAGAAAAAAATAAAAAGTAATATCTATTTACTATTTGATAATGCTAAATACGTTTCAATTCATAAATATGCGAAAATAAAAATTTTTTTGAGTACTTTTTTAAATGTTTTCCTAGAGTTAAAAATTTTAAAAAATATTGTAATGAATAACCGTGTCTCGTGTTGTAACATATTTAATTCTTTTTAACTTTCATTTCTTTATTTTGAACTAATTTTTAATTGACAATTTAAATTATACAATGGTTTTAGATATTGTTTAGATTGAAAATTCTCTTTAATATTATTATCATCTTCTGCTTTAATTCACTGCATGTCACTGCAATTTATCCGATTACTTAATTTATTTGCTTATATATAATCGTCTGTTCTTAAAATTATGTTGCTTGAGATGGTATCTTTTGTAATTATCCGAAATACGTTTTTTTAGTTGGAAAAAAGAATTGTAATGCATAATCGACGCCTGTTGAACTTAATGTGTAATTAATTTTTGCATATTTTTGAGATATTATCGTTCATCTGGAGATGAGATGTGTAAGTAGATAAAATAACAATGGTATTTCTGTTCTACATGAGAATTAAAAAAAAAACTCTTGCGTGCATTTCTATTTAAACACAGTGGTAGAACGAAGAATTTTACTGGAATTAGATTCCCTTGCAAACTGAAATACAACTTGTGACAATAAAGTTCAGTGAATAGTCCTGTAACATTAACATAGAGGAAATATTAATGAAAGTTACCTTACTGTCCTTCGAAATAGTCACCTACCATAAGTATGCACCTCTGAGATCTACTATACATATCCTGGAAACTTTGCAAGAAGTCTTCTTTTGGGATGGAGTTCAAAAGCCTCTCCACGTTTCGTTGGATGTCAGAAATAGATCGTCAAATCTCTTTCATTTGATAGCGAGTTTGAGTCGTGGGAGTATAGGAAGAAGTCAAGAGTATTGAGATCTGGCGAGTGTGGTGAATGTTCAATCTGCACCCCCCCCTCCTCTTTTTTTTTTTGCGTGTTTTTCACTTAGTGTAAAAGAAGCGCTATTAGGACGCAAATTTCGTCCTCGTCTTCGTTCCATATTTTGTCGTACCTTTTTCTCAGCCAATAATTAACCGATTGACCTCGGGTTTTCGGCATTTGGTCGCATTTGTGCCCTAGATGAGCCGAATCATATTTAAATTTAATAATTTAAAATTTTTTTTAAATAATTTTTTTTTTTTAATTAATTTTTTTTTAAAAGTATAGTACACTACTTTCTGTTAGTAAAAGTTCATTAGTTGCATTATTGTAAAATACAACATGTGAAAAACGCGCTAAAATTACTTGGCCATGCCAATGATTGATATCTTGTTTTTTTTCACCAGGAACTATTTTACGATATTGGCTGTGTGAGGGTGAGCATTGTCACGAACAAAAAAACCACGAATCTTGTCGTGCGTTCTGAGGTCGACCCTGCATAGACGTTTCATGAAAAGGGTCAAAATTTCAATGTACCTTGCAGCCTTCATCGTCGTTCCCTCAGGCAGAAATTTCTTGTGGATAATGCCTTGACTATCAAAAAAGGTGATGAGCTTCGTTTTGATGTGTTATTTTTCCGCTCTGACCTCTCCATTCCATGTTTTGCCGTTTTGTTTTAGGGTCGTACCTGAGACACTAGGATTCCTCCTCAGTGACAATACAGTTCAAGAAATTTGGTGTCGCGAGCACCGTTTCGACAAAATCTTGTGAAGCCTTTTAACGTGCCTGCTTCTGATCATCAGTCAAGTGATGTGTCAAAGGACAACAACATATTTTTCTCCTCCCAAAATTCTGGGTAACGATTTGTCGCACGGATTCATGGTTAATCTGCAGTTCATCAGCTATCATGCGCACAGTTACTCGACAATCTTTCATGATTAATTTCTTGACTTTCCCAATGTTTTCGTCACTGACGGAGGTCGGCGGTCTTTCGCTACGGGGTTGTCAGAAACTCTTTCCTGGCCTTCTCGAAAACGGGCGAACCACTCGTACACACACTTCATGGACAGTGCTTTATCTTCATAAACACGTACCAACGTCACATAAGTTTCTTTCGGTGTCTTGCCAAGTTTAAAACAAAACTTTGAATTGATATTTTGTTCGTTCATTTTTCTGTCCTAATTTAAGAACCAATACACTAAACAAGCATTTTGCAAAACAAGTTGCATGGAACACAAATGACGCTCAACTGATCAACGGGCAAATGGTAAAGACCTGCCGTTACGCATGTGCAAAGTTTTGTTTCGCCAGTGTTGCAAGATCGGCCGTTCTGACTTCATTCACCGAACTTTATTGTCAGAGGTCGTATGAAGTAAAAAGCAAAATAGAAAAAAAAAAAAATTCAGCTAGGCAATAATTTCATTCTGGTTTCATGAGAGAAAAACATGCCTATTTTAGCATTTTATCTTAATTTTTATTTTCAAAGTACTTATTTTTTATTTTTCAAGAAATTATTTAAAGCACGATAATTTATTGCTTTGAAAGATATTTATTATTTTTTTAAATCTGTGGCGTTTTTTTTTAAAAAAAAGATATATATATATATATATAATGTCACAATCCTTTTGCAAATATACTTGGTGCGAAATGCAATAACTACTTTTTTAGAATGTTTTCAATGCATTCAGAATTTTTCTGCTGAACTATTATACTTTCAAATTCTTAAATAAAAATATATTAATAAAAGTCTGGAGAGAATAATCAGACATTCGACTGATTACCTCTGGAAAACACAAAAGCACACTAGTGTGTAAAAGTTAATAAATAAATAAATTTTCGTGGATTTTTCACGATTAGCTGAATCAGTTCAATTGAAAATTGAAATGAACATACTTAGAAGCATTACTAAAAAAAGATTTAAAAAAATTAGTAGTTCTCACTCATGATTATGATTTATGCCCATGAAAATAGGCTTGTCCAGAAGTAATATACCATCAAGATGGTGCATTTATTCATAAATACACATATATACGGATCGATTATATGAAAAAAAAATACAGGCCTTTGAGAGAAAATCATATTTCTTTGTATTATTTTATTCCGATTCACATCAGCATATTTCAAAAAGCATCAAATAAAATCGTTATTTTTATCCACATCTAAATTATTCTGCTGTAAAATTGCCTATCTCATGTTTTTTTATATCTCAATATAAGCTATTATTAATGATGATGATTCTCTCTTTAAGAGGTGTTAAATTAACTAACAATGTAATAATTATTTTCTGCTCTTAGACATCCCGACCTTTAAAAAATGACTTTGATGATATCAAGCACACTTCATTAAGTGAAAGAGCAGCATTAAGAGAAGCAGCAAGGTAAAAGTACAAGTTATTAGTATAAAGTGTTTACATTAGTTGTTTATTAATGTGATGTAACAACTAATTTACAATCTCATTTTCAAATTCTATGAAACTTTTACAAAATATCAAAGTATTATAGACATATTCGAAGTGCTATATTTTGTAGTCATCTCTTTAAATATGGTCGGGGTAGACTGTTTGATGGCTTCATCGATCTCATTAAAGTTCAGTAGTTATGGTCACGAAGCCAAAGTATAATTTAGAGGGATGCAGATTTCAGGACTCCCCACCGCATTA
This sequence comes from Trichonephila clavata, assembly GCA_019973975.1. Taxonomy (NCBI): domain Eukaryota; kingdom Metazoa; phylum Arthropoda; class Arachnida; order Araneae; family Nephilidae; genus Trichonephila; species Trichonephila clavata. The sequence continues at coordinate 10,215 of BMAO01038712.1, read as the reverse complement.
GTTTCTGAATTTAGAGATCATTTCAAACTACGGGAAAAGCTGCAGAACTGTTCGGTAGCGGTCGTCTACGAGCAACTATGATAGCGCACTATGATATTGCTTTCCCCCCTGTATATATTATCCTTCAGGGGAAAAAGCAAATGCAACAGACTATTGAATTGCCAAAATCTCGTTTTATCGTGTTCAGAAGGCTAGATAATAGTTATTTATTTACCTGACGACAGTGAAACGACAGTTAACGTTGACAAATAAGCGACGGTGTTTTTTTTTTTTTTTTTGTGATGGTCGAAACACCACAAACACTGGATAAATCAGTGGTAGGATAGATTACTCTTTATGGATGAAAGCAGATTTTGTTTAACTAACGCCCATACACATTCGGAGAGAGCGGGAAGTACGCAATAACCACGCTAGCATAATCGAAGTTGCAACTTCTACCAGGTCGGTATGAAGATTGTAAATTTTTCGTTTGGTTAAGTCATGTTCAATACCTGCACTGATCTTCACATCTTCCAAAGAGGTTCAATCACATATGTCCTCTTTTTTACCAAGGAGTTTTTGGTTCTCAGTTTCTTTTTAAGGACAACAATGTGCTACCCCTCATTGAATAGTAGCTGTCGAAGAACTGTTGGAGAGTAAAGATATTCAACGTATGGATTGACTGTTAAAAGTCCTGGAACAAAATCTAATCAAACATGTATTTGGGGGAATGGCTCTCTAGGGACATACTTTGCAGCACAGCATTAACCGCCAGCTGCTATCAGCGCTGCAAGGATAATGGACAGTAATGTCTCAACAGCTCCTCTGTCCGGCTAGGTTGTCTACTCAATGGCTCAAGGCTTATGTCCAACTAGTCTGCCAAACTTGTACTTAGCATAGAAAGATGATGTATGAACAACAGTCAGGGTGATATCCCGTACCAAAGGCTAGATTTTTCTTACCAGCAACCCTTCACATGGACTTTTTAGTCTTTTGTCCAACTATTCTCAAAGCTAGTTTTTCAATTAAATTCTCTTTTTACCCTTCTCATTTCTTTTTTCGGAAAATTTTGTTTACTTTCCCTTTTTGGAGATTTTATGGTGGTATTTGATTCAATTCGGAATATTTTGTACGATGTTGATTAGAAAAGCAGTCGCGTCTTTAACTTTTGCTCAACAGTGTAGCTTTAGAAAATGATATTTTTGGAAATTCTGCTTATTTATCAGTTTTTTGAGGTTCAGAATACTAACGAATAAATTCTACGGTTACGGTTAAATTTAAAGTGATTTAATTTTGAGAGGAGCAAGAGAAACCGGTTATATCTATATATATAAAGGAGAAAAGCGACTCACTCACTGACTGACTGACTGATTGACTGACTGACTGACTAATCACGAAATCTCTGGAACTATTCAACCTACATACTTGAATTTGGTAGACATGTTCCTTTCATAGAGTAGACATCAGCTAAGAACGGATTTTCCGAAATACGAAACGCAAGGGGCGTTACGGGGGTTAAGGGGCGTTATAAATAATTGTTTCCATGTTTAAACTACTCAATGTACAGTTTTGAAATTGGGTTAGCAGATTCCTTTCATACAGTAGAGATCCGCTACAAAATGAGTTTGGTGAAAATCGTCCCCCAAGTGGCGTTGCAGGGGCTTAGGGGGCGTTATAGATAAATATTTTCATTTTTAAACTATTTGACGCACTGTCTTTAAATTTGATAAATAGATTCCTTTCGTAGAATAATGATCATTTACAAAACGGGTTTTGTGAAAACAGACTTCTAAGTGGCGTTGCGGGGGATTAATGGGCGTAATAGATAAATATATCCGTTTTTAAACTACTTCACCTACCTGCTTGAAAATTGGTAGGTAAGTTTCTTTCATGGAGTTTCTTCTATCCGCTACAAAATGGGTTTTTAAAAAATTGACCCCCGAGGGGTGTTGCGGGGTTGGGGGGTTTAAGGGGCGTTATAAATTCCGATATTTTAACTATTAGACGTACAGTCTTGAAACTTAGTAAGCAGATTCCTCTCATAGGGTAGAGATACGCTACAAAATGGGTTTCGTGAAAAGTGCCCCCAAGTGGCGTTGCGGGACTTAAGGGGAGTTATAAATAATTCTTTATGTTTAAACTACTCAATGTAATATTTTGAAATTGGGTTAGCAGATTCCTTTCATACAGTAGAGATCCGCTACAAAATGAGTTTGGTGAAAATCGTCAACCAAGTGGCGTTGCAGGGGCTTAGGGGGCGTTATAGATAAATATTTTCATTTTTAAACTATTTGACGCACTGTCTTTAAATTTGATAAATAGATTCCTTTCGTAGAATAATGATCAGTTACAAAACGGGTTTTGTGAAAACAGACTTCTAAGTGGCGTTGCGTGGGATTAAGAGGCGTAATAGATAAATATATCCGTTTTTAAACTACTTCACCTACCTGCTTGAAAATTGGTAGGTAAGTTTCTTTCATGGAGTAAATATCCGCTACAAAATGGGTTTTTAAAAAATTGACCCCAAGGGGTGTTGCGGGGGTGGGGGGTTTAAGGGGCGTTATAAATTCCGATTTTTTAACTATTAGACGTACAGTCTTGAAACTTAGTAAGCAGATTCTTCTCATAGGGTAGAGATACGCTACAAGATGGGTTTCGTGAAAATTGCCCCCAAGTGGCGTTCCGGGACTTAAGGGGCGTTATAGATAATTATTTCCATTTTTAAACTATTAGACGCACAGTCTTTATATTTGAAAAAAAGATTTCTTTCATAGAGTAGAGATCAGCTATAAGAAGGTTTTGTGAAAACAGACCTCTAAGTGGCGTTGCGGGGAATTAAGTGGCGTAATAGATAATTTTTTTCGTTTTTAAACTAATTGACCTACCTGTTTGAAAATTGGTAGGAATGTTTCTTTCATGGAGTACATATCCGTTACAAAACGGGTTTGGGGAAAATTGACCCCAAGGGGTGTTGCGGAGGGTTAAGGGCAGATATAAGTAATTATTTCTTTTTTTAAACTATTAGACGCACAGTCTTGAAATTTGGTGAGCAGATTCCTCTCATAGGATAGAGATACACTAGAAAATGTGTTTTGTGAAAATAGACCCCTAGGTGGCGTTGCGGGGGTTCAAGGGGCGTTATTGATATTTTTTTTTTGCATTTTTAATTTATTGGACGCACAAATTTTGCTAAGCCGATTCCTTTCATAGAGTGCAATTCCCCTACAAAAAGGGTTTTGTGAAAACAGACACCGAAGTGGCGTTATAGATAATTATCCCCATTTTTAAACTATTAGAAATATAGTCTTGAAATTTGATAAGCAGATTCCTTTCGTAGAGAACCGCTACAAAATGGGTTTTGCGAATATCAACTACGAAGTTTAATTTTGGAAGATTAAGAGGCGTAATCGATAAATATTTCCATTTTTAAACTATTTGATCATCCTGCTTGAAAATTGGTAAGCATGTTCCTTTCATGGAATATAATTCCTCTAACAAAGAGTAAAACGAAAATTGACCCCTAAGGATGGTTGCGAGGGGTCAAGAGGAGTTACAGAAAAATATTCCTGTTTTTAATTGTTAGACCCATATACTTGAAATTTTTTAAGCATGTTTCTTTTGTTGAATAGGGATGCTCTAAGAATGTATTTTAAGTAAATAAAGTTCTGCGGAGGGGTGCAGGGGTTACTGGGTCGTATTGACACAAAAAAAATCCTTTTTTCGAGCTACAAGGACTATAATAATGAAATTTGGTTTACATTTTTCTTTTGTTGAATTGAAATCCGCTAAGAGAGGTTATTTTGGAAAACGGCTCTCAACACACACGGGATTACGGGGATATTGATAGTAAAACTTTTGTTTTTTTCTGTTTGATTTAGACTTGAAATTTGGCTTGCATGTTCAATTTACGGAGTAGAGATCCACCGCGAAAATTGGTTTTGCGGGAATCCACTTGGTTTTTGGGTTACGAAAGAGCAAACATCATTCTATACTTCAGTTTTAGAGATTTTTAGAAAATACAAATTAGATGAGTTCTGCCCTTTTTATTTATCAAGAGGTGACAGTTACAGGTCTAAATATATTTTTCAATACAATCGAATTCTTAATGCTAGGACTTAGATATCAATAATTTATACATACGCAGTAAAAGTTTATAAAACATTAGGAAATACCCAGCAAAGCGGGCGGGTAACAGCTAGTATGTATATATACGTATACAGGGCAGATTTATCCAATGGGCGCTTGGGGCGGGCGCCCAATGGCCCTGGAAGCGCTTAGATAAGCTGGACTTCACCGAATCCAACAGCATCTCCTTAAATCCGACAGTACCAAGGGAGCCCGTAGATCTTCTACGCCCAAGACCCGAAATGAGCTTAAACCGGCACTGTACGGATACGCGTGTTGTAAATAATTTTCACATGAGATAGTTTTGAAAGTATAAAAAAGGACATAAAGTAAAAATAATAGAAAAAGTTGTAAAGAACTATTGTATATGAATGATATCCTTCTTGCAGAATCATGATTTAATTTCAACATTCTTTACTAAAAAAATGTTCTTAGTGGCCGGGGATTACAAGAATTTATTTCAATTAAATACAATGAAAAATTTATAAAAAATATGATAATATCAGGCTTAATAGTGCAGAAACCAAATTTAGGAGTAAAAAAGATTTCTATTTAATTTCCTTTTTTTTTTTAGAATATACGTACTGTACTCAGAGTTTTAGATCAAGTGTAACTGATCTTTTCAAGTGTTGTAGATACAATAATATCTATGATATCCCTTTCAATTCACAAAAACTCATTCAGGAATATTACACATCACCGGAAAAGCCTTGTGGATTTATATTTGTAAAAAGTTTATTTGAGTTTTGATAAAGAGCAGGGCGTGAAGGTTAGAAAAAAAATGTTTCCTAAAAGAGCATAATTTCATTCAATGCCAAGGGAAATATGAAAATAAAACGGTTTCTTTCATGTGATAGCAATTTTTCGCTTAGTTATCAAAAGAACTTCTGTTTATGAGCTGCAAAAAATGTGTAAACGGTTTGTAATTAATTGCTAACACATAATTATTTGCAAAGTGGACACAGACGATTAGCTGAAAATCAGATTAAATTTTTCTATCTTGTAATGCCATGCATGATACATTCTTAATCAGTTCACCGTCACGGTAGCTTAGAGGTTATGTTTATCTACTCGTGGCCAGCGTGCCAGTCACGGCTCAGGCCACGACTGTGCCGTGATACCGGCCAAATGACTTATCACTTCATCTAATATTTGATATTTCCAACTTTTGCTTTGTATAGAGCAGGGGTGGGCAGACTTTTCCAGGGTACGGGCTACTTCTAATGTTTTTAAGGTATTGCGGTCCACCCAGTGACGTAGGTGTGGTCATTCTGTATTAAAATTGCAAGCTTTTTCTTTTTCATACTTGTTTTCGACACTGTTCCCCTCTATTAAAATATGACAACACTATTTTTAGTACAATAACTCAAGTAACACAAGATTGTCAAGTTGAATGCTTGAACAACTATGAGCGACTGCTAGACCGTGGAGGTATTCAATGCAGTGAGCAGAGAAGATACGTGAATTGTGATAAATCTGATGCCAATGTATGTACTTAATTTGTTTGCTACCAAGTCCGTGGAACAAGAAGTCAACACAAGAACCCAATCCCGTGAGAGCGCGGGAAGAATTGAACGTCAACATTTCTTCTCCCCTTCAGTCGGAGAGTTGGGAATTTTTCCCCTACAGTAGCAGTGAATGTGCTAAGGGTCATCGTTTGCTTCCAATTAAGGTACATGTCTCGTCTAGGCATTTATTGAACCATTTGCTTAAGCAAACACAGTCACATCGATTGTGAAAAGATGCTTCTAAAATCTAACTGTCATCAGTGTTTCATAAATAGGTTTCCTTTAGTAAGCGTGTCTTAGTAAAGGCGGTCACACCAAAATGTCTTGGCGATCGACTTAATGCCCATCCCGGGTATAGAGCATTAAATCGTCATGGTACTGATGTAATAAGCTTCTGACATGTCTCTACAGTGATTTCAGACCATGCTTTATGAAGTGATAGTTATAGTTCTTTAACATTTTTTAGAAAGTTATTCGACTCTCTTAAATGTCTTTCCAGGTCATCTCTCAGATTTTTGAGTACACTAATATCAGGACTTTTGATGGCCGTTTCAGATCATGATATACAACCATGATTACGGTTGAAGCAGGTCTGTACAGTTTTGGAGCGATAAGGAGTAGCATTGTGGTCCTGATATATTCCCCTCCAACTGGAAGTCAGTCTTCCATTAATGGTTTAACAACATTGCCTAGATGAGATAAGAACTCCTTTCCAGTTCTGCAACCCTATGTCCCTAGATTATGAAGCTTTTGTGCTACCTTTAGTTAAAAAAGTTAAATATTCTTTATATATCCTTATTACGTTTCTGTTTGATATTCTAAGTTGTTTTTTGAAATTTCAGATATTTTTGCGCCTTTTTGTCGCATGGAAACAATATGACCTCTTTTAAACTCACGAATAGTCTTTGCTGATGCCATCATAAAACAAAAACAATTATATAGTTTTGTAAAATTAAAACAATATTAATCTTAAACAATAGAGTCGATTACTTTGAAAAGTAATTTTTCTAAGATATTAATGAATATTTTCTATAGTTGAATAGTTAAAATTTTAGGAATAATAATAATAAAATGAGCCCCGGTGACCGAGTGGTTGCGTATCACGCTTCCACACCACAGGTCCGGGGTTCTATTCTCGGGTTGGGCAAGGCCGACTCAGCCTTTCATCCCTTCAGTGGGTCGGTAATGAGTACCAAGCTTGCTTGGTGGCTAAACACTCGGGTTTCGCTTCAGATTGGGAGATCTGCTCATGTACCTCAGCGCCCAATGGCCACGTATACTGAGATGGGCACAGTAGACCTTGGCCTCATGGGCTGTTGCGCCACTGTGTTTAGTTTAATAATAAAAATAAGCGGAAGGTGACAAGAGAGTCATTAGGCCATTAAGTTTATGAGGTCCATTGCCAATAGCTCTCATATTGGTTAATTGCGCGATGTTACTAAAAACACAGTCAAAGTTGGAGATTATAGTTCATATTCACATTGTGACTAATAACTGTATTCCGATTCAACACATAGGTAGTTACAATAGTAACTAACTAAAATGTATAGTAAATTTTGGATACCCTGCTATTTTTCTTAAATTTTAAAAATTGTTCGAGTGACAAAAGAATTCCTACTAGCTTAATATGCGATTCAATAATGTTACTTTAGATCTTATAAAATCTAACCTATGTAAATTATAAAAACGGGAAGCATGACGATTGAAAAGATTATCTAATAAATATGTATTTCTTTTATTTGGAAATCATAATATTGACTTAAGTACGCTAGTAATATATACATTATTCATTAATAATATATCGTCTAAGTTTACGTATTGGATTCTATATTATATATTTTTTTATTTCCTAGGTGCCTGAAAATGCGCAGATGCACCTTGTCAAAAAGGATGTCCCACGCAAATCGACATCAAGGCTTTTATCAGCTGCATTTCAACAAAAGTAATTTCTTAAAAACTAATATGTATTAAAAATCTAAATGCTGTTAAATATCTGTAGTTACACAAAATTTAAACATCACTATATATTAGATGAAGTTATTGAAAGTGGATAAGAGAGAGGATTTCCGGTTTTTAATGCGATGAGATAACGATATAGTGTGGCTATCATCCATATTCAAAGGTTTAAATCTCAGGTAACTTTTTTTTTTTTGCTTTCAGAATTATTACGGTGCTGCAAAAATTATCCTTTCAGACAATCTGTGGGACTGTCTTGTGGCATGGTATGCCCACGAGTGATCTTTGCGTCGGAGGATGTAATTTATATGCAAGTGAGGAAGGCCCGATCAATATCGGGGGCTTGCAACAGTTCGCTGTTGAAGTAAGTTTGTTTATTTCAATATACATAACAAAATGTAATTTTTATAATGCTTGCCATGTTTCTAAAAATTACTTTACACTTTCGAAATTGAATAATGTCGGAGATTAGAACCGCGACCTATGAATTCGTAAGCACGTAACATACCACTGGATAAAAGTGATCACTCCTGTCCGGAGGCTGTTATTGGTTTATTTAGATACATACGCCAAAATCTATATTAATTGTGAAATCTATATTAATTGGGAAAACATTAGAAATTGATTCAGAAAAATTTCTGTCTAATCTTCGAATGGAAAATATTTTGACTACCCTAAATTTTAATTTAACTGCAGAATTAGATCTTATTCAAATTGAACAGTTTTTTATATATTTGTGTGTGTAAGTATGTCTTTGTATATAAACCAGTGGTGCACACAGGAATTTTTCAAAGGGGGGAGGGTTCAGGGTCAAAAGTCCACCGTTCTTGTATCATACTGTAAAAAGCGCCCAACATATTGTATTGATTTTGTCGATTTTCGGGAGCAAAAAACAGTAAAATATTAATTATTGAGTAAGTAATTAGCATAAATAAATAAAATAAATTTTTATAACAAATACTTAATTAAATTTTACTTGCTGTATACATGTGATTATAATCAATCTGTGGAAAAAATCAAGGGCTTTGGAGAGGGGGGTCCCCCCTTATGTGCGCCACTGATACAAACATATACACAGAGTGCCCAAAATTAAAGTACCCTTCTTCATAATTACCTATAGCCAAAATGAGACAGCAAAAAAAAAAGCGAGAAATTTTTCGTGAATGGTCATATGAAAGGAATGGGAGTTTATACAATAACACAAAATAACTAGTTTTTATATCACTACCAGATGGCGTTGTGCGTAGCACACCAGCAGCAGATAGGCAAATCAGTATTCCATCATATATCCGACGACATTTCACAGAGGGACTTATCATCAGCTGACATTTTCGTCATGTAAGGCCTGCTCGATCCCCAGATCTAAATCTGTGCAATATTTGATTGTGAGAGCATCTGAAAGATCTGGTCGTTCTTGATAATCTACGTCTGATAGGATGGACTGCATGTCTCGCCACGGAGGCGCAACTGAACTCAGAAATCGCTTCAATCCACACGTCACCTTGTTTCTCCAGCTGGTTGCTCACACAAATAGCCATCGTGTGGAACATTTTTTATTGCAGTTACCACTTATACCGGTCTTGTAAAACTATAACTTATTAGCTTTTGTAGTTAAAATAATACCTAGTGGCGTATTTTGAAACAATTCTTTTGCGTCGCAACGTAAATCTCCATATGTTGCGAAATTTTCCGCTTTTCTGCTGTCTCATTGCTGCAGAAAATGACGTTGCTTTGAAGTAGGATACTTTCATTTTACCATGTGTATAGGGATGTCTTAAGGCATGGGCATACTGAGCCCGGGCCAGGGCCTTTGTTAGAATGGGGGGGGGGGGGTTGTCTCGTTCTCGATTCAGTCTTAATAAGATCATGATTCGAATAATTTCACCGATCAAATGTTATTTCCGGTTGCATTCTCCGAAAAATTGAGAATTTCGGACGATATGTCAACTGGCTACATATGATGACCGTCATCCATGGCCTACGCCTAGTACCATACACATCATTATTCATTCAGTCAAAGTCGGCAGTTGGTTTGTGCGATTGTAAGTCATGTACATTTATTTGATTCCAGTTATTGTTTGTACGAGTATTTGACAGCGTATGCTATGTACTGTCTGCTTTTAAGGGTCATAGGTGGGCCTACATTTGTGTAAGGGCCCAGGGCCTATTTTGAATAGGGGTCCAGGACCTCAAGAAGTCTTAAGACTTCTTGCATGTGTATATAGTTTTAAATAATAATAAGTATAAAATGAATTATAACAACATCTAAAACAACTCTTTAAAAAAAATTCTTCAGATGTTCTTGAAAATGAAACTTCCTCAAATCCGGAATCCAGATTTATTCAATGGAATGAGCCACCGAAAGTTTCCGATCCAAAATAGCCATTATTGGTTGCGGACCTCAGGAATCAGCTGCGCTACATTCTTAGGAAGATTAGGATATACTGATATAACAGTGTTTGAAAAGGAGGAATATGTAGGTGGGTTAAGGTTAGTATATATTTCATCCCTACGTACACAACCCACAGCAATATATTCTCATTGCAATATCTAAGAATTCTCGCCATACGATTTCAGTTCCTCTGAGATACCTCAGTATCGATTGCCGCAAGATGTTGTTCGTTTTGAAGTGGAGCTTATGAAAGAT